>CM043319.1:8146212-8183909 GCA_023736055.1 Quercus glauca | reverse complement strand
CCACTAAGCTGTAGGTATTGGCCTTAATCACATGCTAGACGGCTAAGACAAACCGTAGTGGCAATGCCATTGTAGCTCATTTATTTCTTGGAACTCTTACCCTTTAACCTGCTTTTCGTAATGCAAATATTCTGCCTAAACTCATAAAAGCAAGGTCTTTTTCTCTCCTTTATTTTGTTATTTTATCTATACTTTCCTCCCCAATTGTCTCTCAAAAG
Organism: Quercus glauca; assembly: GCA_023736055.1. Classification (NCBI taxonomy): domain Eukaryota; kingdom Viridiplantae; phylum Streptophyta; class Magnoliopsida; order Fagales; family Fagaceae; genus Quercus; species Quercus glauca. The sequence goes on along the minus strand of CM043319.1, from coordinate 8,183,691 downwards.
GAGAATCCACTGCAGTATCAAAGTCACTGACCTTAATAAAATTCCTACCAAATGCTTTTGCGCATGCTAGAGTAAAAGTTGTACATATGCAATGGTTTTAAAGTTCTGCTTCTAATGGAAATGGAAAATTGTCCACCAACACAAAAAGTAGTACTTTGTAGTGAAAACTAACAAGATATTGCAGTGAAATATCTAACTTTGCCTGAAATAAATTGCAGTGAATTTTGCCTCTTTTTTATTTTATTTTTTTCTCTTTTTCTTGTTGGGTTCGAAAGCACCCAGGAATTTATCTGGTACTGTTCACACAGCCCATGAACAGTACCAGATGCCAGTAGAGGATGGGTACAAAAATTTTCTGGCCAATCTTGGCTCTTGTTTTTGTCTTTTTTTTTTTTTAAAAGGAATTGCATGTACATCTTTTATTGCAGTAGTTTTAAATAGATACAAAACAACAAGAGCCTCCAAAGAGGTTAACAACATTAGCAACACCAAGTTTAAGCAGACCAACAAAAATCTTAGCTCCAAATTACCACATTCATTATTTCATCAACTTATAATTTTTAAAAAAAATTGATTATAATTTTAACATCTTTTTCAATTATAAGACAAAAAATTCAAATAAGTAATAGTAAAAGAGGGGGTATGTGTAAGGAAAATTTTTTCTCTTTTTCTTGTTGGGTACAAAAGCACCCAGGAACTTATCTGGTATTGTTCATGGGTATTGTTCACACAGCCCGTGAACAGTACCAGATGCCAGTACAGGATGGGTACAAAAATTTTCTGGCCAATCTTGGCTCATGTTTTTGTCTTTTAAATTTTTTATTTTATTTTATTTAAGGAATTGCATGTACATCTTTTATAGCAGTAGTTTTAAATAGATACAAAACAACAAGAGGTGAATGATGGTTTGCTCTTCTTGCAAACTGAACTTTCCTCTTTTAGGAAACAAAAAATAACAATAGGCATTTATGAAAGTAGAAGAGGAAGTAGAGATATGATAACCAGATTTGACAGTAATCTCCACATTTCCTCTTCTTGGGTATTGTTCACACAGCCCATGAACAATGAAAGTTGCCACTAGATATTGTTGTGATATGGACTATATTCTCTAGGTGAGTGCTGAATATGTGTGTATTGGCTTTCCACAAACATAAAAAGAAAGAAGTCTCAAGGTATTCAAAAGGATGGATTTGCTAAACGACACATCTGATTCCCAGCACCAGTAAGTTTTTAAAGGAAATAACTTGTTTTTAGCATACATATTATAGTATCACTCTAGATTTTGTACATGCAATTAAAGTTTGTAACATTTGTCGGGATGAAGACATTGACATTAGTGACGACATTGTACTTGCAGCATATATAGCTGGGTGTGCAAGTGTTGTAGCTTACATAGAGACGTATATGACCAAAGTACCCATGCATACGAATATACAAACAGGGTATGAATGGATACAGTATACATTAAATGGAAATGAGAAGAAATGTCACAATGTGTTTAGAATGTCAAGCCATGTGTTTCGACAATTGTGTAATACATTGCGCACTCGGTATGGATATGATGGTACCAAGAGAGTTTGCTTGGAGGAGTCAGTGGCAATGGCATTGGTGGTACTTGGTAGTGCCATGAGTAACCGAATGATGCAGGATAGATTTCAACATTCCGGTGAGACAGTGCATCGACATGTGGCCACCGTAATTAAATTGTTAGCCACGGTTATGGCACCAGACATTATCAAGCCTGATGATCCTACATTTCGTACTGTGCCATCACATATTCAGGGGTCAAATCGATATTGGCCACATTTCATGGTACTTTGTCAATTTCGTATCTTGACTTGATTGTATTCCTATTATCTTTATGGTCATACCACATGTTTCATTTTCACATGGCATTTTTGTGGCAATTGTTAGGGTTGCATTAGAGCGATTGATGGGGTTCATGTCCCCGTGGTCTTACCAGAAGAGGAGCAACACCCATATGGAGGAAGGAAAGGGGCCACAACAGTAAATTGCATGTGCGCATGTGATTTTGACATGAAATTCACATTTGTGTGTGTGGGATGGGAAGGGTCAGCGCACGACACCAGGATCTTTTTAAATGTCCTCAATAATGAGAGTAACAACTTCCCAAAACCTCCACTTGGTTTGTAACTATGCAGTTTAATGACAGTATTAAAGTATGTATTATGTAGTGAAAACGCTAATATTATAAATGTGTTTGTTTGCAGGAAAATATTATCTTGTTGATTCAGGGTACCCGATGAAGACAGGGTTCCTTTCACCTTAGAAAGGGGAGCGGTACCACATCCCTGATTTTCAAAGAGGTGCACAGCTGCATCGTCTAGAGGAGAGATTTAATTATCTCCACTCCTCACTTTGTTTGGTCATAGAACGAACTTTTGGAGTTTGGAAGAATTGATGGAAAATTTTGAGATGTATGCCAGCGTTCAGTATAAATACTCAAAATTACATCATGGTTGTTACAATGGTTCTTCACAACTTTATTAGAGCACATGACCACAATGACATTTCACATTCCCATTCTGCACGGGTCACATATGGAGGTAGTGAGGCAGGTCATTACGATGGAGTGGCAGATGTGGCCTCTTACTTGGATTCAAATGAGATGAAAGAGGTTCGGAACAATATCACAGCATCGATATATATGGACCATAACTGATGGTGCACAAACTTCAATGTAATACCATTTTGTGTTATGGTACTTTTTTTGTTCTCAAGCAGAACTAATAGCTCACAGAACTTGGTTTGTTGTTAAGCATAACTTGGTTTTTTTGTTGTAAACCATTTTGTCAATGTTTGCACGGGTTGCATGCTGACATTTGTACTAGCTGTATGTTGAAATGCTGATTTATCTTATATGGAAATGCTGAAATATTAGAAATTATTAATGCAGCAGAATTTTTAATGTAGAATTATTAATGCAGCAGAATTTTGAATGCAGAATTTTGAATGCAGTAGAATTTTGAATGCAGAATTTTTAATGCAACATAATTTTTTTCCCCAAAAGCAAATGTGAGCCTTGCACCATATTTTCTGGCATGGTCTACACCCTGTCTTGTATATTTTGCTACTATAAAGGAAGTCTTTTACAGTGAGTTTATAGTTTGCTACCAAAGAGCTTCCCCTTTTCATATGATAAATGCTTTAGGTTCTGCATTTAGTATAAATAGAAAGCTCAAATCTGGACATCATAAAACTTTCTGAATCTGTTTCATGTATCTTGTTCTGTCATTCTACACTAATTTAAAAATAAAATAATTTGTTTTTTAGTTAGGATCATATGGATGAGAAGACAGAGGGAAAGAAAAAGGTTTGGGGCTTGCGTAGAGAGGGTTCAATTTAATTTCTGTTAGAGGATAAAATATCTGCCCCTTTAATAGTGGAGAGGTAGATCAACAACTCCCATACCTCTGTTTTTGCACCTTGCACCTTGCACCTTGCACCATGTCTAGTAGTACCCCACATGTGAGAGGACAATCTTTTGCATCTCACCTATGGCACCTGCACATGTCTTTCTACATCAACACCAGCAACATGCCAAAATCTTCAATTTGATACCATTGATGGTAGTTTGTGCTTTAAAAAAATTATTGCTTTTTCCCTCCAGTGAAAAAAACTACTGAAAATGTGGTTGATCTCCTTCCCCCTCAATTCCATTTCTGTTGTTTTCCTCACATTGTCTTGGCAACACCAAAGGAAATTAAGTTATGAACTTGGATGCAGGGCAAAGGCTTTCTTACAAGAAGTACTGAAAGTATACAGTTTAAAGTACATAAGTGCTTCCCGAATGCTTGGAGATCAGTTAGCTCTTGCCTGGGTTGTAATGTCAGATCCTTCTTTTGGAAATTTACCAAACCACAAGCTTTTGTAGAAAAAATTGGTGTTGCCTCCGTACTATTTTTACCATGTGCCATATACAATTGGACGCCCCTAGAAGGTGCAGGTCAATTTCATGGAATGCCCTTAGATGTTAAGGTATATTGTTAACATAATAACTTATGATTTTGCCACCAGCTGAATGTAGGAGTGTGCTTTGATTAACTTATAATCCTAGTAACATATCACATAGAAACCAACACGTTTAAGTAGCTTTCCAATACAAAATCTGTCCAAAAAGCTGCTACAAGTTGTGCAAACAATTGTCCAACTTGTCCTAACACCTGTGCATCACACCATCCAAAAGTTGGTCCAATATGTTTTAGCAATAACCATCCAACATACTTCAAAAGTTTGGCTCACAGCAGATATAAAAAAAAAAAAAAAAACACAAAATCTTGGCTCATTTTTTTAAGACAACAAGAACTCAATCTATCAATGGCTGGCAAATTGTGTGTATATATATATAGACACACATATACAACAACAGAATTTCCAATCTTCTTTAAACTTGGCAATAACATTATCTCCATCAAACGTCTCCACATTGTTTTCAACAGTACAATTACGTACATATCATAAACTAACTTGCAATAGTACGATTAACATACAAAAAAAAATGTACTAATACAACTTGCAGTTAGTACATACAATTACATCCCATTATGGCAGACACATCTACCTGATTTTGACTTCTCCAGACCTAGTAGATAAGATAAGCAATACTAGAAACATAGCCCCCAAGACTACTAGAGATATTGTCAACTTCTTTGCTTTCTCTTTAGAGATCATGCGTGCAGCCTTGGCTCTTTCAAACTTTCATTTTGCAACTCACTCCTTTTCCAATGCTGCGGCTGTCAGGGCGTGTGCTTGCTTCAACTCTTCATTGGCAACTCCCTCCGCATGCTCCAATCGGTTGAATTTGGCAATAACTATAGGTGCTATTGCTATGCCACGCGGACAACAAATGCTGGCGTCTAACCACTTGAAGAAATTGCATGCACGGTCATCATTTTGCACAATACAATACAACACAGAAACATGAATACTTTGAGGGGTCTCACAGCAGATATAAAATACATCACCAGCTGCTACACCAGTGCAACTCAGCTTGCCTTATAGTGCAGCAGCTAGTGCACCAGGTGATCCATCATCAGCTGCCACACTGGTGCAGCACAGCATGCCACCCAGTGCAGTAGCACAGCATGCCACCCAGCACAGCATGCCACACACTAGGCAAATCTGATTCCCACAGAGCAATGGTTACTGTTTACACTAAATGAATATAGTTATAAAAAAAAAAAAAAATTCCTACCAAAACTAAGGAAAAAATGTCACTGCTCCCTTGTGGTTTGTATAAATGACATTCCCCTTTGAGATTTGTACAAATTAGTAGAAATCTTTTTTTTAAAAAAAATAGAATATTCTCATAGGAAATTAAAAGTGTTAGAAAGCATGAAGTTATTTGTTGATGAGTGTCATTTCAATAATGTAGCAAGAGAGGTTGGTGCAATTTACCCTTAATTATGTAAAACACCTAATTCATAAAAGTGTAAGTAACATAATAATGGAAATTATAATTATAAACTGATCAATGGGTCTACAAGATGTTGAACCTTGGTGCTATGGCAAGTACCACTTGTCATCAACCCAAGCAATGTGTGATGAGTTCAATTCAAGTAATTAGTTTGTAAAAAGTTGAGTTAAGGCTACAGGTGATCACGGGTCAATCCGTTCAAGTTGAGGTAAGCCCTTCACTTAACGCGATCATGTCAGGCAGATGGTTCTTATACCTATAGCTGAATGATGGATCAGCTGGAGTCAACCGCACCCAACTTTTAGGTGCTCAGCCAAAACCCGGTCGGGTGATAATCCCATCATTCCCAGAAAAATTAATGCTAAAAAAAATAAAATAAAACCCATCCTATTTCATCCACCAAAACTTTTAGGTAACCTAAAGTAGCTAAAAGGCAAGACTTCCAAGTTCTTAACTCTAAAATGTTCATGCTACAGCTCACCCTTCACCCAATCTTATGGAAGAAATAAGTGTATAGGAGCAAGAATCTGATTTAAAAGAAACCCATCAACCCATTAACAAGATCAAAACTTTGTAAAAAAGAAATCAAATGAACCCATTAACAAGAACTGAAATTCCAGTAAATTTCTAGAGAGGACTAAACTTGCATTCTATCAAATCAAATGAAGTAAATTTCAGCTAATGAAAAGAAATCCATTAACAAGAACTGAAATTCGAACAAGACAGGATGGAAAACAATGAAAAAAAATTTGAGAAAACTTACTGTGCACAGTGGATTCCTTTGTCTTTGCCGGCGTCGGACTGGGTGACGTTTCTCGTGGATTTCTCTTCTGAGCTCTTCGCCGGTGTCGAACCTCGTCGATTTCTCTGGTGGGCGCATAACTCTTTTCTCTGGTGGGTGAGGAGTGAATAGCAGAGAGAGAAAAAAAAAGGGGGGGGGGTTTTCAGTTGAGCTACAGTAAAAAACGATTAGTTTATATATTTTTAGCTGCGCTACTGTACCCATGTTTTGCTACAGTATTTTTCAGTTTTCAGTTTCAGTTTTCAGTTTTCAGCTGTATCCAAACGGACCCTAAGTTCAATTGCATGCAATGAGCATGGTAGCATAAACAAATCACCAAAGAACTAAATGCAGCAGAAATTAAATTTGACACAAGTGATTTGTTTACGAATGGGGAAAACCACCGAGGTAAAACCCCACCGGGTGAATTTAAGGTCACTACTCTCGAGAATACACTATTATCACAACAAGCGGTTACAAGTAAAGGAATCCTAGTACCTTATATCAATCTACAGTTGAACCTTTACCCAATACCCAATTGGACTTGTTCTTTAGTGACAATCTCTCCTTTTAATGCACGGCTCCCAGTACATGACTAACCAATTTGATGCGCGGATCCCAGTACGTGGCTTACTCCTTTGCATGAATCCAAGTATGTGACTAACTCTACAGTAGCCCTTTGATTGTTGTAGTTGATTTGCAACATCTTCACATAGAAACACCAATAAGATCTTCAATGTTGGTGCAAGAGACTTTGCTTGGTTACAGAACCTAAAGGCGTACAAGAAATGCAGCAAGAACTCTTTCTTCTGTAGGAGAAGGCTAGGGTTTCAAAAAGAAAACCTTATGAAGCTCTCTAGGATTAGGGTTTTTCTTTTTCCACCACCTTTAAATAGGAGCTTAATGGGCTCTTCTATTCCAAATAGGTTTACACAAACCTTGGGCTTTCCTAATCCAATAAGGATTATACAAACCCACAAACTTTGGGTTTTCCTAGTCCTATAAGGATTATACAAACCCATAAATAAATAGCCTTTTAGAATAAAAATGATGTTGGCTATAGTCTGAATCTCGTAAGCTAGATAGATTGAGACATGTGTTGAGCTTTAATGAATCTCGACAAATCGAGCTTTTGTCGATGAGATATCAAGACCTGCAGATTGCACTTTTCTTGAGCAGTTCTTGAGTAATATTCATGTCTTCAATTTAACCACTTGTAATGATCATCTTGAACCTATTTAGATTTAACCAAATACAAGTAAAGTGCGTTTTGTCAAAGGATATGCCAATTACATAAAAATATGTCCTTAACAATCTCCCCCTTTAGCAATCCGTTACAAAACCACAAGAGTACATTGAATGTCCTAGAATACATTCTACTCAAAATTACAGAATAAAGAAGCCTAGTCTAAAAGATCTGAACCTTGGAAGTTGCTGCAAGAAGAAGGTCTGGAATCTTGACTTGGCTTTAACTTGTCTTTCCTGAAAGGTATTAAACAAAACACATCAAGGTACCATGTGGAAAATAATGACAAGTTAAATAAACAAGAAATATGTGTATAAAGAGAGAAAAGAAACAACATATGTGAGATAAAGAGTGAAACACTTACATCATCATAAAATATAGAAACATCACATGATGTATGTAAATGGTTACAAAACCAAAAGATACACAACACAAAAAATATATCAATATCAAAGTGTATCAAACTAACTCTCCCTCTAAGTTAGTTACATAAAAAACTTTCTTCACTTTAACATGAAGTTCTCCCCCTAAGTCTATTACTCCCCCTGAGGAATGACATTCAATTCTCAAATTTCTTCCCCTTTTTGACATGATTGTCAAATGGCATAAAAAGCCAAAAGACATGACCGGAGATAGATAGAAAACTGATATAGAGAGAACAAAGAGAATAGGGAACCATGGACCTACAAGAAAAGAAAAAAAAAAGGATGCTATGGACACAAAGGAAAAAAAAATAATGCAAAACAAGAAAAAAAATGAAATGCATGTAAGGGTATCTCGATCGATCGAGAGGTGTCGAGAATCTATCGAGAAGAAGCCAACCTCGATGGATCGAGAAACTATTGAGAAGCTATCAATATTGCGATAAAAAAGAAGTTGAAGAGCTCAATAGATAAGCCAGGTGTCAAGGAGCTGTCGAGATTTCTTAAAAACAGTTTGTCAAGAAGAGAAAAACACAAATATGAATGCAATCAAATATATAACTTAACAAAGGATCCAAACAACACTTTAATCTCTCAAAAACATATTTCAATCAAGAAAAATTTCAAGCACATAGATCCTAAAACACACACACACACACACACACACACACACACACACACACACACACACACACACACACACACACACACACTAAACGAGTCTGACCAATTTTATATTTCAAAAACAAGTTAAGACAGTTTAGTGAGCATAAACTAACACATGTATTCCTTGTGATGGCCAAATCACATTGTACCTGCACATGTATTTTGATAGCAAAGAATATTGTATGTTGTGTGTGAAAAACATCGCAAGATTGCATAAGTGCCTACATGTTATGACGATTTGAGATATGAGAAAATCATTTTAACTCACACACAATTATAACTGTTTGATGAGGACTATCATCTTTGGGGTACATCCTATAACTCTTACATCTCCTAGAATACACGCTTGCAATCATATATAAAGTATTTTGTTCTTTTTGTTTTTTATTTTTCTTTGCATATATTTTTCTTTTAAGCAAACTATGCATGAGCATATAAAAGAGAGAAAAGAAATACCCAATGATGTTAAGCATTTGACCTTGCACTTTTGCTATGCCGAAGCATACGGATGTCATTTCATGATTGGCGGGCAACAGTGGTGAGATGGTTATTTATGCATTTCTCTTAGGATTTTTTAGTCCTTCCCATAAAAAAGAATGATACGAGTGTTAAGTACAAGAGATTACTTAATTTTACTCATCACAAATACGAGCCACAAAGCTCACTTGCTTAGTTGTACAGAGAGATGCTAATCTAAGCTACAAAAGATACAAAGTTTAGAAAACTTTGTTTCAATGGCCATCTAAGGTACACAAGTACCAATGTACACAAACACATACTGTTTTTGTATTTTTTTTTTATTTTTCAAAATTTTTATTATATTTATTTTTATGAAAAACAAAATAAAGCAAAACTTGAAAAAAAAACAAACAAAAACATGTTAAACAAAGCAAAGCATAAAAATAGATGCAAATGCATGAAAGCATTATTCCAAAAACAAATAAGAAATCAAGAAAGAAAGTCCAACTTTAGATAGAAAGAATTAAAGCAAAAGACAAACAGAAAGACAATTAAGTCTTAGTATCCTTTATCACCCACATAGCGCGAGTCCTTGGTCGTGAAGATGAAAAGGCACGTGTCCTAGTATGATTACTAAAGAACATTGAGGAATTAGAATTCCCCTGAAATTGACTCAAAAAGCTTAAAGTTTTTAATAACTCACCAAGAATAGGTATAGAGCCTTTGGACAAAGGATGAGACCTATTTGACACTCGCTTATGAGGAAACAACTTGAAACAATTAGGACGAGTGTGACCAGAAACACCACAATGGTGACAAATATGAGTAGTTTTAGAACTACTTGGCACCCTAGAAGGAGATCTAACCTTAGAGGTTGACAGAGACCTCAACTTAGGACAATTTGGCCTAATATGACCAACAATATGACAATAATGACAAATGGGAACAAATTTAGATTTTTCTTTCATCCTAGGAGGAGTTTTAGACATAGGTTTAGAAACTTCAGTGTTAACATTAGAATTTTTACCTTTGTCTATCCTAACAATATTAGCCTTCAACTCTTCATTATTCCTTTTAAATGGGGCAATATAAAAATCTTTTTCTTTTGAGTTAGGCTTAATAACAAGTTTGGCACTAGTTAAATTTTCAACTTCAGTTTTAAATTCAACTAGTTTCTCTTCCAAACTCTTAATTTTGTCCACCTGAGATGAAATTTGATTTTTAAAATTCTCATTCAAATTATTGGCTTCATCCAATTTTGCAATCAAATCATCTTTTTCAAGTTCGACATTTTTAAATTTAGCTTTTAATTTTGTAGAACATTCAAGAGATTTCATACAAAAATTATAAAGCTTGCAATAGGCAACTTGAATATCATCATCATCATTCAACACAAGATCATGCAAATCAAAAGTTTCCATGACAACAGGGGTCAATGGATCACACAGCAAAGATTAAAACCTAATCAGATTGTGCCTGCTTTGATACCACTTGACTGGCCAAAAATGTATTGACCTCTTGTGATGAATTAACCAATTAATTAGCCAAGTGAATTAATTAGGTTCAAGTACATGCAATAAGCGTGGTAACACAAACAAATCACCAAATAACTAAATGCAGCGGAAATTAAATTTGACACGGGTAATTTGTTTATGAATAGGGAAAACCACTGAGGCAAAATTCCACCGGGTGAAATTAAGGTCACCACTCTTGAGAATCCACTATTATCACAACAAGCGGTTATAAGTAAAGGAATCTCAGTACCTTATACCAACTTACAGTTGAACCCTTACCCTAATACCTAATTGGACTTGTTTTGTAGTGATAATCTCTCCTTTTAACGTACGGCTCTCAGTACATGACTAACCAATCTGATGCGTGGATTTTAGTACGCGGCTTACTCCTTTGCACAGATCCAAGTACGTGACTAACTTCACAGCAACCCTTTGATTGTTGTAGTTGATTTGCAGCAGCTTCACATAGAAACACTAATAAGATCTTCAATGTTGGTGCAAGAGACTTTGCTTAGTTACAGAACCCAAAGGCGTACAAGAAATTCAACAAGAATTCTTTCTTCTGTAGGAGGAGGCTATGGTTTCAGAAGGAAAACCTTATAAAGCTCTCTAGGGTTCAGGTTTTTCTTTTTCCACCTCTTTTAAATAGGAGCTTAATGGACTCTCCTATTTCAAATAGGTTTACAAAAACCTTGGGCTTTCCTAGTCTAATAAGGATTATACAAACCTCTATTCCAAATAGGTTTACAAAAACTTTGGGCTTTCCTAGTCTAATAAAGATTATACAAATCCACAAACATTGAGTTTTCCTAGTCCTATAAGGATTATACAAACCCACAAATGTTGCTGGCTATAGTCTGAATCCTGTAAGCTTGATAGATCAAGACATGTGTTGAGATTTAATGAATCTCAACAGATCAAGCTTCTGTCGAGGAGGTATTGAGACCTGCAGATTGCACTTTTCTTGAGCAGTTCTTGAGTAATCTTTATGTCTTCAATTTAACCACTTGTAATTATCATCTTGAACCTATTTAGATTTATCCAAATACAAGTAAAGTGTGTTTTGTCAAAGGATATGCCAATTACATAAAAATATATCCTTAACAAAAAATGACCCCATAATCACGCTAAGATCTATTTCTCTCTTTCCCTCACAGATCGATTTCTCTCTCGTAGGTTGCTTCTCCTTACCCAAATGGTGCATTGATTGGTTTAGCCACCCTATGCTTGAGCTACACTGCCACTACCGTGCCTTCGTCTATCTATCTATTTTTTTTTTTTTTTTTTTCAAGTTGCAGAGGAATTACATTCCGAGCCTAGATGCATTTTTCTGTTGGAATGACCCAAATTCGCTAAAAGGCTAGTACAAACCGGAATGGTCTAGTATTTAAAACAAAATGAAATAAGGGTTTACCGGTACCGGATTATTCACCGGTACGAAAAATTCCAGCTATACCAGCCGGTACGAAATGGTATTAACTACCTTGGGCGAAATTCAAAACTTAAGGATGCATTTAAAGGAAAAACCACTCCAAGGTTTCCCAAGCCTCAAGAAAAAAATTACGAATAGAATTGAAGTTTACATCTGAATCATATCCATAGTCCTAGACTCTATTTATAGAAAACCTATTGATGTGACCTCGTGATCTGCTCTAAGCCACCTGGACTCTTTTATTTTGAATTTCATCCACGAAACGCATTTGTGACTCTTGAATGTTTGATCTCCAAAGTAAACATGTATTGAGATGGATTGGTGACTTTGGCCTTGATAATCAATCATAAACTGTCTTCAAATTTGCTTTTGATACTCATGGGTTGAAGTGTTGAATAAATGAACCATCAATCATACTAGGTTGAAATTTAAAATTGATTATTTGTAGCGTCAAAAACTCTCCTCTCCACCAACTTACAAAACCTCCTTTATTATTATTATTATTATTATTATTATTAGTTTTTTGCTTGATCAAAATCCTCTTTTTTATTTGTACCTTGTTCTCATGGAAAACTTTATAGCACACATAAGACCTGAATCAGGCCAAAATGGGCAAATGCCCTTTTCTCCCAAACTAAGCAGCGTTTTGCTTACTTTTATAAACTAATTAGGGAAATGCATTTCTTTTGTAACTCGATTTGAGATAAATCGAGTTTAAAAAAAAAAAATTTCAAGACCCCTATAACGGCATTTTTAAGAATCTATAGTGACGTTTTAAAAACCTATAGTGGCGTTTTGTAACTCGACCTCTATGAAATCAAGTTATAGGCAATTTTTATTTATTTTTACCTACAACTTGATTTTATATAGGTTGAGTTACAAAACGCCACTATAGGTCTTGAAAACGTCACTATAGGCTTCTTAAAAACGCCGCTATAGGGCATAATTTGATTTATCACAAATCGAGTTTTAAAAGAGGGATATTTCTCTAATTAGTTTGGGAAAGAGGGCAAAGTACTGCTATTTTTGCCCGAAAATGGCATTTGGCAATTTTTTCCCCTGAATCATCAAATCTTGAAGAATAGGGTTTGAGTTGCGGGGTTAGCAGCATGTTGTAATTTTTTCTCAAAAAAAAAAAAACATGAAATTTGTGGGTTTTAGTAAATAAAAGAACCACAGAAGCGCCAACCATAGGATAGGCCTTAAAACACCATAATGATCTGAAATCAAGTCTTGTAATTTAGGTAATATGAACAGTACCATTGGAACTATAATAAGATTATTTTTAATTTTTTCAGAATTTTTTTTTCAACACGAAAATTTTTACGTAAAATTTTGGAAGTATTTATATGAGCTGTCCCTTAAAATTATTAAGGTTTTAACAACTATAAGTTTTACACTGTATTTTGGCTCAAAGATAGGGCTTACAAAAAAAAAAAAGTTAAAAAAAAAAAAAAAAAAAAAAAAAAAAAAAAAAAAAAAAAACTTGAGGAGGAGCCAGTATAGTTAATATAAACAACAATGCTACAGTACTCTCAGGACTCTCAACAATTGGCCAATGCCATTTATCCATGTAGGGATGGACTTTTGTATCTTCCTTCCATGCTGTACAAAGCAAGCACTGTTGTGGATCCATGCAAGAAGGTAATGCTTGCATTTAATCTTGATACGTTGCTTGACAGAATCACAACCTTGAGAAGACAAAGTTGATCGTGGCCATGCACATAAAGCCACACATATATGTGCCTAGATTGACAATGCATGCGAAAAACAAATATGTATTTAAGGCTAGCTTGAGAGAAAATCAAGCCAACCTTCTGACACAATTAATATCTCTACTTCATCACAGAAACTCATAAAATGCAACCAAGTACGTACATATGATCGTACTTTGAATTTTCATTCCCAACAAGAAACATAAAGGTAGGAAATAGAAAAAGGACAAACACAAAATGACATTCCAAATCTGGAAAGTAGCCAATTTATTACACCAATCAGGTATGATCGCTAATGGAAGACCACGCAACCTGTCATGCACTTTTCTTAAATGGAGATTAACATTTCAACCACTTACTAGTAGGAAATTGCAGTCTTCCATCTTAGAGATGAGTCAATCCAATCTGTTCTTCCAACAAGTTAACGCCTTTACACATGTAGAGAGGAGCTTTATGATTTTCCTTACCAGCCAATGCATTAAGCGAATTGTGTGAACTAGTTCCACAACACTCATCAGTAATACCAAAACACTAATTGGTACCGATGTCAGAAGCCCATATTCATTAAAAAGATTCGCTGGGATTTGCATACTGAATGCCTGTGCATAGGTCAAGCCCACGAATAAGACAGTACTACACATGGCATATGTCAAGATCCCCATGAAAATTTTATTCTTAAGTGGGATTCCACTAATAAGCAAAAAGATGACACTGAGAGATGAAGTGAAAGCAATGTTGTTTAAAAACATGAAAGTAATGTACTGGGATTCATGTTGATAGACTAACACCGACGTTCCAGCTTCGCATGTATTATTTTCACTGCATCCATAACCTTGTTTATTATCATTTGTATTGGTTTGCCAAAGTCCACCTGGAGGGCTGAGTGCAGGCTGGTAAGTGATCGTTGTGATCACGGTCGCCACCACCATTAATGATCCACGTGTCTCTTCTATCCAATTACCCTTGTATCTCAAGCAATCTAAAAATTTGCTCCATTTCTTCTTTAACAATGTTGGTTTTTCTGGTTTATTGTGACCACCTGACGGTGCTTGATTATTTTGGTTCTTTGCTCTCTCAACACCGGCATCCATTAAAATGTTTTGAATGGTCAAGCCTTTGAAATCTTTTGGAAATTGATCTAAGACTTCTAACGCTGTAAAACCCATGTGATTTGAGACATTTGCTCCTTCTTTCGCTTTAGACATTGAAAGCAAGTATTTTATGGTCTGCAAAATTTATACCATTATAGCTTTGAACACTTGTTCATGAGAAGCAGAACTAAAATGATACCAAAACAATAAAGTTTTCCCAATGTCGTATACAGTCACTATACTAAGATTGGGTTGGTGAAAAAGCTATCTAGTGATGTTATGAGCAGTGGCGGAGCTAGATTTTGGGTTAGGGGGGCCAAGATTAGAAGACAAGATTGAAAATAAAATTAACCTAAAAAAAATTGATTGATACTAATAGCAAAATATATAGACAACTATTCGCTAATGCAATTGTCATATACAATCTTAATATAAAATGTAAACTTTAATTCATATTTTTCATACCTACTTTAATTTACTTAATTGCAAAATCTACTTCGATATGAGTTTGTTTAAAATTTGATCCAGACTCATTATTATGATCAAGTTTCTCCAAAATTTCAATTAACTACATATTTAATATCATTTAAATAAAAAAGTAATTATTAATTCGTAGCAAATAACAATCAAATCAAGGGATTAATCTAAATACAAACAATTTAGACATGTAATTTGATTCTTTAAAATAAACTGGAAAAATAAATCAATAACTAAATATTAAGAATATAGCGACATACATGTGAAGTTTTATCTGTACCTCAACGCTTTGAATGCTTTTAAAATGTTATGTAGACCATTTATCTTCCTCTTTTGAGTAGTTAAAGTTTTGGATTTATTGCAAAAAATTCTTGCTTAAGATTGAGAAAAACGAGAGAAAAAATTGTAAATAGGAGGTAGACTACCTAGGCGCCACAGCAGGCACAAAAAAGTAGTTTTTTTCCTCTCCTATTAAGTAAAGTAGTATGCAAAAATAGTTACAGTACTAGTGGTTTTATTATTATTATTAGGTGGGATCCATTATTTAATAACAGTGCTGCTGTGTGAATGTAAAATTTGGCTTCTTGTTGACAAGCTAATGCATGTAACAAGTAAAAAGTTGATTGTCCATTGTAGGAGAGGGGAAAATACATTAGTTGCTCCCAGCCCAACAAACCACCCCACCCCCCCCACCCCCCCCCCCCCCCCCCCCCCCAAAAAAAGTGTCAATGTTGTTGGAAATGGTAGACCAAAAGGTGCCTCTTGATTTTTCCAATAATAGTTTGTCTCTTGTTTTTCCGTAAAAGGTTGTAGCCTTATTTGTGGGAGTTGTACAAGGTTGTAACCTTTGTTGTTGAGAGTTCTGGACGAGGTAGTAGCTTAATTTCTCTTTGTTTGTGAGCTTGAAGTTGTGTCTAATAAGATATTCATTCCTTTCTTTCTTGTGAGTGTTTATTTTGTTATTCTTTATATTTTGGCTTTACAAATCTAACAAAATGATATCAAAGCTTCTGCTACTCCAACAAATAGATTGTAAAAATCTAGACTTTGTTAGCATTCATTTTGGGTGGGCTTGGCATTTTTACATCTTCAAATTATTGAAAATCTTTTTTTTTAACGAAGTAAACTCAAACATGGTGAGTTCTTTCTTTCCATCTCTTTTTTCTTGTCCTTTTTTTTTCACTCTAGGAAATTGAATTTCCATTTTGCATTATTGTGATTTGTTGGGATCTTAAGTTTGAAAGACTTAACAAACACCAAATTAACTCAAAAGTTTAAATATATTAGGCTTGCATCTAATAATGTTGCAATAGCACTGATAATTGTCAAATTATCTTTACTACGATTATGTGAAGCTCGACCAGGTAACCAACCCATGAATGTCTAACATCACATCAGTAATACAAAAAGAAATAAGAGTT
Organism: Quercus glauca; assembly: GCA_023736055.1. NCBI lineage: Eukaryota > Viridiplantae > Streptophyta > Magnoliopsida > Fagales > Fagaceae > Quercus > Quercus glauca. The sequence goes on along the minus strand of CM043319.1, from coordinate 8,167,030 downwards.
AATAAAGAACAATTTGCATAGCTTCCACTTTATGATACCCAATATATATATATATATATATATGAAATAAACTAAAACATACCTCAATTTGCTTTAGCATCACAGCTAAATGCACGATGGTGTTTCCGCCTTCATGATCTTTGGATTTGAGAAAGTCCCCTTCGTCACTCACGAATTCCATCAACAGTTTTAGAGCCTCCAATTGGTTGTATCGAACACACAAGTGCAAAACAGTCTCTCCCCCATTGGACACAACTTTAATTGAGTCAGGCTGCGCGTTAATTAACTTCTTCACAATCTCAACTCGTCCTCTCATGGCGGCATAGTGGAGAGGAAGTCTCCCATCTTGATCAGGAATTAAGCATGCATTGTCATTTGAATCTAATAATGCTTGAGTGATCTCTATGTGACCTGCAGCAGAAGCCAAGTGGAGGGGGCAGCGTTTGTGGGAATCCAATTCGACTGCGAGTTGGGGTTTTTTAAGTAGAAGAGTTGTACTAAAATCAAGGTGGCCGGCTAAAACTGATATGTGTAATGGAGTTTCGCACAAAGAAGTAAGTGGAATTCTATTAAGTAATAGTGGGTCTTTAAGGATCAACCTATCCAATGTGGTTGTAGACCCATTCATTGACGCGTCGTAGAGTTCTGACATCATATCATCTTCTTCATGCCTTATTTCTATCTCCATCTTTGTGTAAATGTGTGTTTTTTTGTCACGGCTCGAACTCAAATGGTTCCAAAATATAAGAAAATGAACCTTCAAAAGAAAAAATATACTCAAATTCTTCGAAATCATTCATTATCAATAAGATTTTGTATAATTTCCCAAATAATACAAGTTAAAATAAAGCATCTTTAGTATTTCCATATAATACCATAAATTCATGAAATACATTGCCTATGATGAAATCAAAGATGCTTGTATTATCATGTCAATAATTCATGTATTTCTCCATATGCAATGTCAAATATGATGCACTTTAAATATTTCATGCGTTTTCCAAAAATAATTGACAGAATGATACACATAGGACATATTTTAGGAAAATTATAAAGTGTTCCAAAATGGGTTTAATTATAAAATAATTGAGTGCAATAATGATTCTTTTCAAAAATCTCATTAAGAAGTCACTTGGAAGTTTAATCCAAATTTACTTCAACCAAGCACCATATAAACAATCCAATTGAGTAACTAGGACCATCGCCAAGAACCTCAGAACATAGAAACTCAAGGATCAAGCCTATCAATTACAAGGCCCATCAAAAAGTACACTGTCACACTTGTCTTCATAAATCAGAAAAGATCCCTATGATATTCTCACCAAAGGCCCTAAAGCCTAAGTTAACCATCCTAGGACATATACCCATTCCCAAATCAAACAAGCATACAAGAAATCTATAGAACCATGACACAGCCAAAGCAATTTAATTCTCTACCCCAAACAAACGTTTTTATTATTGGTATATATACATGAATGCCCGAATTTTATGCAAATAGAAAAACTGAAAATTATGCGAAAACTAGATTTAGTTACACTTAAAACTATACCAAGTTTCCAAGTGTTACTCTAACTCATGCATTAGTGTTAAAACATATTAACAACTAAGAATGAATGTCACACCCCGAACCCAAAAGGGTCCAAAGCATGAAAAATACATCCCAAGGGTACCTGTAAATTTTTCCTTTTTGGACAACCAACTATAGGAGATCTTTATTTTCCTTTCATTTCCACATGATAAGAATATATAATCATAAATCTCCACAGTACAAGTCAGAGTTCTATAACACATTTACGAACAATAACTAAAAATCATGTGCTTCCACATAATACATGAACATATTACAAACTCTTATTAAATTACACAAAGTGACAATCTTATCAAGAATAATGACCTTAACATCGAGTCTAGGCCTACCACGCCAAAGGCTAACAAATTTCAAGCGACCAACCTCCAATACAATTAATTAAGGCATCATTGAACTTAACAAGATTAAGTCACCAACCATTTACAGCAAAAGTCTCCAAAATTAACATAGCACTCCAATCATCACCAATGATGTAAGCTCCATACCCAAGGTATAGCTAATAAATCTGAAAAACTGTTAAAGGGTGGGATGAGCTAAAGCCCAGTAAGTAACATATTTAATGGGGGTGGGGGAAATGCAAGTTTCATCTTCAATAATAATAATATGACAAGAATGATTTAATAATGAAACACAAAGTTTCTCAAAGTAAATACCTTGAAACTATACATTATAATCTGTGAGCATCAACAATATAATTTCCAAAGCCATAATATCTAGCATAAGATAAATTATCACAAATCTACCATACTACCACATAGACCGGTCAGGGGATCTACCCATTCACAACTGGCATGATATTGTCCTTTTTGGTATGCAGACTCTTGGCCCCATGGACAGCAGCCTCACCCATACCCTCAAGATTTTTCTCTCCCCCCATGGGTAGCAGAGAAAGCGCGTCAAATAGGACCTCTCTTGCATGTGGTCTCTTGGCCCCATGGGCAGCAGCCTCACCCACACACAATCAAGGAACCTCTTTCCCCCATGGACAGCAGAGAAGAACGCGTCATCCAAAGTGAAAGGGCACTGACCTGGATTTGATTCCATTGTCACAAAGACTATAGAAACCAAATCGAGTGATCACCGGGAAATCACACGTGACATAGTGTTAAAACCACATAAAGCTCACAGGTGTACCTTTCCTTTCAAATACATAGTTTATAACCAGGTAGTTTCATAAAAACTTTAAATAATCTAACTTCCACAAAGTTTATAAGATTTTCAACTTCATTTTTGTCAAAAAGAGTTTCAATCAATTTCTCAAGTACTAAGAGAAGATAAGCATCTTTAATTTTCCAATACACCATAAAATCCATGATTTTCTTATCAAAGATCAGTTTTCCATATCAACAATTCATACATTTCCTCAAATGCAATACCAAATATGATGTATTCATATATAATCATATATATATATATATATATATATATTAAGGTTACGACACAGTAGTTTTTAGGAAAACATAGTTTCCATAGGTAATTTCCAAAAACGTGTCTAACCCAAAAACAACATTTATGTTATTTTGCAAAAATCCTATTAAAAAACTACTTATCTTGCAACCCGCAAAAAGCTTAATTCTCTAAGCTCCAAAAGAGATTAGCTAGAACCTCAATAATATCAAGCAAACCTAACACAATAAGCATAAAGCTTAAAATTATATCTAGCTACAATTTAAGAATTGCCAAATAAGCACTTAATTAGGCAAGCCTAGTATTTAATCTCATCAATAATAATATATTCCACTTCCAAAGTTTCTCAACAAATTGATTCACAAGGCATAAACTCCAATTTATAAGGTTAACCCATTTAATATCATCTCCAATATTATGACTAGCTTTCATAAAATTTACACTACATCAATAAGAGACCCATAAAAGCAAAATCAAAAATATCCTCCAAGACAAGAAATTTAGAACTTCAACTAACTCCAAATAAACACAATGGCTATGAAAAAATTAGATTTATCCACCATCACATGTTATAACTCAAAACCCCCAAATTTTCCACCATAAATAAATCTTAGGTAATCATCATCAGCACAAACCATATTCTCACTTATCAAATAATTCCACCAATACAAAACCCATACATATAAACACACAAATATCACTTCCAATACTCATAAATTACAAGGATATCATTATTAAAGCTTAGGTAAAAAATAACCTCAAGCAAAAGTGCAAAACCCACCAAAAAGATGAGAAATTTTACCTCAAATAAAAGATGAAGATACTTAGAGGTTTCTAAAGATTTTCCGATGACATTGCTGGAAAAATGATGGTGGAGATGGTGATGGTGGTAGTACCGGGTAGAGAGAAAATGAGAGCAGAGAAGTGTATGAGGGAAGGAAAAGAAAGAAAAGAAAATAAGAAGAAATGATGGCCGGCCAAGTGATGTAGTGGGATTGTAAGATGAGTGGTGGGTAGTGGGGTTAGGTGGGGGGCACGTGGGAACCCAAAAATATCTGCTATTGACTTTTTTTTTTTAATAACTGACTGGGACGTTACAATGAAAGCCATAATCTCATATAAAAAATTCATAAGACCACAAATCACACACCCCCCACAAAAGTAAGAAGCACAGCCCCATGTAGACATGGAAAAACGGGTCAGAATTTTCTGACCCGACCCGACCCGACTCGAAAAATACCCGACCTGAACCCAATTTTTTTGACCCGAAGCAAAAACGGGTTGACCCGTGACCTGACCCGTGTTTTTTGCGGGTCAACCCGACCCGACCCACGACCCGACCCGAACCTGAACCATTTTTTAAAACTTTTTTTTTTTTTTTTGGGTAAAAAAAATAGTAAAACTAAGACAATATTGGTTTAATTGTTTATTGTAAACTTTAAGGAAACAATTGATACATTTATATAACTACATGCAAATTAATTGAAAAATAAATGGTTGAACATTCTGTAATGAGTACATATTTTTAAATATCAAATAGTAAAGTATATGCCAAGATAATCTAGTTACAGTAGAGTTAAAAACATAGATTTAAAATTGTAGACATGTGAGAAACATTCACAAGTGTGAAAATAGTGAAACTAAAGTATCAAATTAGCATAAATATGAATACTTAGACCTATTTTTTAATAATTTATGTCCAAAATAAACGGCTTTTCAAAATAAATTATGATATTTCCTAGAGTGTGTGTTGCTTAACAATAATATGATATTCATAAAAGAGATCAGGTATAAATAAGTAAGCAATCAAATTTTAAAGTATATCTCAAATTGAAATAAAGTGTCAACTACAACTGATAATAGATTATAAAATTAATTTTTAAGATTGTAAATTTCTTATATGTTTTTATTTTTTATCATATGAGTTATCCAATAAGTCATTTGTAATTTTGTTTTATATTTTGAAATGTTGATAATGTGTAGAAATAAAACTTGTGTATTTGTTTTACTTATTTTTGTGTTATTTGTTTTAAATAGTAATGTTATAATTTGTATAATTTTAAAATTATTGAATAAGTATTAATAAGTTTAATTGAGTTCATGCTTGATATAAGTGGTGAATTCAAAATAATGCATTTTACATCAAGTAATTTGTTGCATAACTTTCCAAATGATAGATACATGTTGTTTTCTTTATAAAAATAAAAAATAAAAAATTTCATGTGAAAAATACGAGTCAACCCGACCCGACCCGACCCGCAACCTGATTGACTCGAACCCGATTTTGACCCGTGACCCGTTTAACCCGCAACCTGATTGACCCGACCCGAACTCGAACCGACCCGACCCGCCCGTTTTGCCATGTCTAGCCCCATGACCCCAAAATAATTTACTTAGAATCATTGTCAAGCTTAAGTAAAGAAACTAGAATAAGCCCAAAACCAAAAGGATTATGAGTTTTTACCTTAATCCCTTATTTGATTAAATCCAAACATTCCCCTTGATTTACATGGGCTATTTGGTTAAGGGCATAGACAAAGATGTTGAGGTTATCGGAGGTCAAGACTAGCTTGCCTAGTGGAGCCGTGGTGGTGTGGGTCAAGTGGGAGTGTGGGGTTAAATGGGTGGGTATATGTGTTTGCATCTAGTTGCAAAGAGGATGGGGGAGATAGAAGACAAAAAGGATAAGGGTAGAGGGCCGGGTAAGATAGAAGACAAAAAGGATAAGGGTAGAGGGCCGGGTAACGTTGAGTGGAGGGGGAACTTGTGGCTGAAAATGGCTAGCACCATTTAGGGCAAATAGCTAAATTACCCCTGCCCTCAACGTCGACAAATGCATGCACTGTTACTTACAGTACTGAAAATGGGTGGGTATTCTCAATTTTTATACCAAAAGAGGTGAAGTGATCAGTAATAGTTAAATTACCGGGGCCTTTACAGTGTTTGTGAATCTGTGATACCAGAAATGAAGCATATAAAATATAAATAGATGCATGTAGTTGACGTACCGATATTATAATCCACTGCTTGACAAATCCATTTACTGTTACTTACGGTACATAAAAGTTGAGAGTTGTTTCTCAAAAAAAAAAGTTGAGAGTTATAAACCGGTGATGTTTACAGGAAAAAACTTTTGTAGTATTAGACCAGTACTTCGGGCTTTTACAAAGGGTGTGGACCCTATGGTAGAACCCACGTGTAGAGTGCACTGTTTTTTGAGAGCCCGAGCACTGTTCCTAAACTACCTAAAAATTACCCAATGTTAACAACCATCCAACCAGTACTATAGGTATGGGACAACATTGAAATTTCATGGTCAATTACATTAATTATCATAGACATAGAGAAACAGAGTGTGGAAAGTTTGCATGTTAAGAGAGGGTAGAAAGTAGAAACCCTTAGACAACCTCAAAAAGACACTCACACACGTATTTCTTGAGGTAAAATTTACTTTGCTGTAGGTGAGTTTGCGCGAAATATGATGAATATTAAGGTTAACCAACTTTTTTTTCAAGTCGATTAATATAAGGTTATCCAAAAAAAAAGAAAAAGAAAAGTCGGTTAATATAATAATATCTCAAGCGAAATTGGATAAAGGCTCTAGGCTCAAACTCTCCCAAAAGCACAAAAGTAACTAATTTGCCTTATTGCACTATTTATCCTCATAAACTTGGAAATAGATAAATTCACTGTCCTATATGTTATATATAACATATAGGAACGAGATTTGTGGTAAGTTGATAACCAATGTAAAATTCAGTCACTCGGATATATATTTTGTTTGTGAGTAACTATAGCTAAACTCAAAATTTTGATCAAAGGTCTTCTTGTTGTTGTATAAACTCGGATATAGATCATTTTGAGCGGCACACTAGACTTATATGAATTAAGAAAATTTCCAAATAATTTGTATTTATAATTTCAAAAAATATTCCTACTAAAAGTACATATTAATCAATATCTCAAACCAATAAGAAAATAACTAAGAAATTGATTGAGTATGGAAAGAATGTACCACAAGTATACGGGATGCATACATTGAATGCAGTATTAATATTCAATTTGATTTGTATGTGCTCAAGATATTTTGGCTAATTAATCAGAAATACATATATTTTCACAAATCTTTCACTCTCAATTTCTGGAAAAATATGAAGGTGAGGAAGACTATGGAAATTCATTTCATTCAAAGATTTTGAAATATGAATATAATAAAAAATCTTACCCAAAAAAAAAATCACCCACCCCAAAGAACAAATGAGGGAAAATTTGAATCTTCTCAAATTACATGAACTTACATAAATGGAAGAAAAATACAGTTATAGTTCAGTACGTAGCTTTCTGACACTAATAATAGAGGCACAAACTAGATCCCAAAATGCATCCAATGTCTTCTAAAGACTAAATGACACACTAGCCATGAACCTGCTAATACTAATAGACCCTAAAAAAAATTCACCATTTCGCTTGCAATTTAATCACTAGTTGAAACATATACTCTTGGGCTAGAAATTAAGTCCCATATATACATACATATATATATATATATATATGAGTGTGTGTATTGATATGTTCATGTGCCTAAAAGTGAAACTGTGTTGGGTATGCTCACATCCAATACAAGGTCCAGCTCCACTAGTCCATTCACGTTAAAAACGCTTGGCTAATTGGATGGCTAGTGCCTTCACTTTAGTTCCTATTGCTTTTAGGAAAATTATTGAATATTTTGAGAGTACCATAAATGTATACTTTCTCATCTCATATGAATTATGTGTATTATCATAAATTTAATTAGTGGGATCCATAATTATGTGAGAGGGGAGAGTACATATTTATGGTACTCTGGGAGTACTCAACAATTACTAGTGCTTTTAACATTTTCGTCATTACAAATGATAATGCTGTTGGGGTGCACGACACCTAATAAAAGTGCAGCCCATATAAGACTTGTGCTCAAATTTAATGAATTGTATTTCAAATAGAAATAAGTGAAAGGTCATGTTAACGATTGCCCTTAAGGCAATGGTTAACAATCTATTTTAGGAAAGTTTTGACACCACTTTTATGGGAAATAAAAAAAGCTGTTAAAGTATTAATTTTTTTTTCTTTTTCTATAAAAAATTTCTTTAAATGGATTGCTAACCAGTGCCCTAAGGGCATCCGTTAGCATTTTCCATAAGTGAAAGTGGCCTGCAAGTCTATGACTCAATAATATGACTTGAATTAGGCTTTAAGGCTAGGCGGCAGGAGCTTTTTATATAAAGCATTTAATGTGTGTGGTTTTATATAGAGAAATTCAGAGAGAGACTGAAATAGTGAAATACATATTTGAAGCCGACCGAAAGGATATAGAATAATGTTTTGTGTGGCACTAAGGGAAAAAGAAAATGTGATTTTTCTTTTGTTGAAGACACACAAGGAAGATAAATTGGGGAGTTTTCTCTAGGACGATTATTTGGGTGCTACAATTATTTGGGTTTTGTAGTATTTGTTAATAGAATTATTATTGTATTTTCCCAATTTATTATGAACTCAGGTTTTAGGTATAATTTGAGCGTTGTAATTTTTATTTTATTACAACGGATTGATTGGATTTACCTCGTAGTTTTTCTCTTTACACTGTAGGGTTTTTCACGTAATTCTTGGTGTCCTTGTCGGTTGATTTTTTTTTTTTTTTTATTGCTTTTGTAGATTTCTATTTTCTCTATTGCTTGAGCAATATTTAGTTTAATTTACACATAGATGGAGATTTCTCCCAACAAATGCAACATCCTTGTTAGTAACATTAACATTACTGATTCTGCGTTAAAGGATTGGAAAGTTTAGAGGAACCCCTCGTTGACTCTAACTTTCGATCCTCATCAGTAACTTCGAATAATGGATCATCGTCATCTATTGTACACTTATGCCATTTAACCATTCAAATGCAATTGATGAACATTGTGCGGACCATGCCACGCTATGTGAGAGAGGATGGAAGAAATTACGTTAACATTGGTCAAGGTCACATGGTTTTATTTGATATCTATTTTTTCTGTTGCTTGGGTTATATTTAATTTAATTTACACATAGACAAGGATTATCCCAACAAGTGGTATCCGAGCTTTGGTTGTTGGGTTTAAAAGTCTTGTGTTGAATTAAATAGAAAATATGAATATGAATATGAGCACTATGATTAAAGTCTCGGCATCAAATTATTCGATCTAGAAGTCGATGATGGAGGATGTCCTTTACTGTAAGGACTTGCATGACCCTATTGAGGGTGATAGTGCTAAGCCAAACGAGATGTTTGATAAAGACTAGGAGAAGTTAAATAGAAAAACCATTGAATGTATTAGACAATGCATTGATGTAAGTGTGTTTCGTCATGAATCTTAAGAGACTAATGCAGAAGCTCTTTGGGAAAAATTGAAGGGTCTCCATGAAAAAAAGATAGCTCAAAATAAAGCTTTTGTGGAAAAATCTAGTGAATTTGAAGCTTAAGGAAGGGAGATCCATTGCCAAGAATTTGAGTGAGTTTCGAGAATTGGTGAATCAGATGGTTAAAATGAAGTTGATAATAGATGATAAACTTCAAGTTTTATTGCTTCTAAGTTCCTTACATGACAGTTGTGAGGCTTTGGTGGTGTCACTTAATAACTCTGCTCCAAATGGTGTTCTACAACTTGCAATGGTCAAGGATAGCTTGTTCAATGAAGAAACAAGAAAAAAAGACAGGGGGGAGGATAATGTACAGGCTCTTGTCACAGAGAACAGGGGAGGAGTAAGACTAGAAATTCTAAGGGCTGTGGTAAATCCAAAGTCAATTAGAATCGAAAGGAAAATTCAAGTGTTTCTATTGTGGTAAAGCAGGTCACATAAGAATAAATTGTAAGGCTTGGAAGAAAAAACAAAAAAATCAGAAAAATCAGAATAAGGTGGAGGAACAGGATACCACTGCCGTCTGGACAATTGAAGATGTGGTGCTCTCTATAGGAGATGATGAATGCTGCAATGTTTCACATCCTTATGTTGAATGAGTGCTTGACTCAGCTATTTCCTACCATGTCACTCCAAGAAAGGAGCTCTTTAATTCAAACAAAGCAGGAGACTATGGGAGAGTGAAGATGGGTAATAACAGTTATGCCGACATTGTGAAAATTAGAGATGTTTGTGTTGAGATTAACACTGGATACACCTTGGCATTGAAGAATTTATGACATATTCCAGATATGCACTTAAATCTAATTTCTACTCATATTCTAGATAAGGAAGGCTATGGAAACTATTTTGGACGTGATAAATGAAGACTCTTGTAGACACTCGCATTTTGTAACCCTTATGACTCAAGCCCCCATTCCCTAATGATGTTGAAATTCTAAATACTAAGGTTGGTTTAGGGCCTAATCAGATTATAAATTAACTTGAGAAATGTTAAAATAGAAAATATAAATTTTTTATGAGCATATAAATCTATTTTTGGAAAATAAAGGCCAAGGAAACCCTCGGCCTGCATGCGCAGGCAAGTTTCTTCATATGCAGGTCTGATGAATGCGTATGCAGGCACGGACTTGAGCACGCAGCTAGGGTTCCAGAAACTATAGAAGGTAAGTTTTCTGCATTAATGTTGAGGTTTGGAACGAATCCCACATTGTCTAGGGGCCGTTTTAAACTCCAATTTTTTTACTATATAAAGCTATACATGATACCTTTTCACAAATACATAGAAAATTCTAAGGGAAAACTTAAGATTCACTAAAAATAGTGAATCAAAGAGGAAGTTTTTCACAAAACATCTTCAAGTCAATTTTTTTTTATTAGGACATTTTTTGGTCTTGATCCTTGAGTTTTGAAGTTTACTAATAATTTTTGTTTGGTTGTGAATAGATTTGACTGAGGGGAACGGTCAAAATCAAGCCTAGGAGCTTTTTGTTTTGAGGTATTAAGTTCTAAACTCTTTTCTTTCATTTCTTCCTTAATCTTGTTTTTAATCCTCTTTCCTTTCTTTGTTTATCATAAGAGATTTACCTTTTCTATTGATTCCTGTAGATTGAATCAAGAACAATTCTTGAATAAGGTATTCAACTCCAGTGGATGAATCGAAAAGAAATATTTATTGGTTCTACCTCCTATTTTTTATGAAGAGAATGAATCCTTTTATTGAAGGATCAGAGAAAATTGGGTCTAGATCTCACCAATAGTTTCAAGGTAAAAAACCTGGGGAGAATTTAACCTAACTATACTCAAGGTAAAAAAAATTCACTATGATAGAATGGAAGTTTTACAATAGATTTTCTCCCTAAAATCTAAAGCTATCTCTTGTAGTACTTATTCACACAGCCACTTGCAACTCCGAATCCATGGACTCTTATATTTGAATTTGCTGAACACAAACACCCAAGTTTGTTACTTTTAGATTCCACTCAAACGTTTTAGATCACCATCAGTAGTTGATCTTTATGTAGCAAATTGTCTCCATTAGTCCTTGATTGTATCTAGCTTTCAGTATATGCTTGTTCAGTTAGAAGGCTACAAAAACCTCACAAATCTCACAGGAGTAATTCATAAGACTTCCAAGAACTTTTGAAACATATTTAGGGTTTTCCTTTTATACTAGGTAATGTTGGACAGAAACTCTAAACGTTTTCGAGGGCTTTGGACCTGATTTTAATTCTACAGAATATGACTTTCGATCGGTCAAGCTTCACAGATTCTAAAGTCTTCTTTCTGCAGTTTGACTGTTCTTGAATCTTGACTTAAACAAACTTGAGCAATGTTTAACTCCTAATTTAGACATGTTTTTGTTCACGATTTGCCAACATACATAAATTTGGAATCTAAAGATTTAACCTAAATATTTAGAATCTAACAATCTTCTTGTCTAATTTGAGCCATGTCCACTCTCTCTCTCTGGTGTTTGTGAATTGTTATTACAGAAAAGAAGCATATAAATAGATGAATGTAGTACATACACCAATACTATATTATAATAGTGTGGTGTTGATGATCAGTAATGGAGATGGACGACTTTGAAATTTCATTGTCATTTGCATACTAGAGAGAGAGACCCTGACATGTGGAAAGGTCGAACCTCGCACGTTTTCCTAGAAGTAAAATTTGGTTTGTTGTAGGTGAGTTTGAAACATGTTGAGTATTAAAGGTTATGTGATTACTTAATTAGTGTTGACACTGATTAAGTCCAGATTGCTTGAACTTTTGTTTGAAAAGGTTAGTGTAATATAATATTTGAAGTGAAATTGGAAAAAGGCATTAGTCTCAAAATCTTGCCTACAAAAGAAAACTATATTTAGAAGATTTTGAGATTGTATAGTTAAGTTGTCTTATTATTATTATTTTAATTGTTAATGTATAGTTTTACCTTTTAATTTTCTTTAGATATAAATTTATTTTATTATTTAAATAAAATAAAACACACAAAATAAACTATGTCAAATGATCAAATAGAAGCACAATGCACTGATAATATCTATTTCATAGGAGCATTAAACTAATATTTATTTTACATTTCTCACTGTTTATAGTTTCCAAAATGAACGGTTTTAGACTCCTTAAATACAACTAGATTGCGTAGCCTAGATTAATTAGCCAAGTTGTTACTTAGTCAAATTAAACAATTCTAGGTTAAAACAATCAAATAATCATATCATGCATATAAAACATATAAAGCAGCGGAAATAATAAAGAACATAAGATATGATCACCCAGAAAACCTCACGGAAAAACCTGGGGAGGATTTGACCCACCAATCCTCAAGGCAAAACAGAATTCACTATGAAAGAATTGAAGTTCTTACAAAAGGGCTACAAGCTCCCCGCTCGACTTCCTAATGCTACCCACCAGTAGAACTTCCTGACACGACCACGCGCAGGCTCCGAATCCACGGACTACTTCTTTCTTGAATTCCTCAATCAGCTACAAGCTCCCCGCTTCTTTATCTTTAAGTTCCAATGGTTGCAACTTTAATGATCTTCAAGATGTTGAAATCATCTCTACCTTGAAAACCCTAAGTTTTGTGTAAAGGAAAGCTTTTCTAAGATCTCACAAGAGATTCACACAAAACCGCAATGTATGAGCAACAATACAATAATGGAGTCCCTTCAAAAACGTGGCTAGGGTTTTGTTTATATACATAGGGTAAAAACATAAAACCCTAAACGTTTAATGAAGTAGGGCTGAGCTGGAAATTCTGCAGAAAAATCAACCTGTGCGATTTTCGATCGATCGAGCCTATCCTTCGATCGGTCGAGCCAGGCCGAAAATCCCAAGTACTTCTGCAGCCACTCGATTCCAACTTTACAATAATAAACCAACTTTGAGCAAGCCTAAACAAGACTAAATACATTGTTTTGATCATAGTTTGCCAACATTACAAATTAAAGTTCTAAATACATAAAATCTTAAGACTTTAGAACCTAACACACAAAAAAAAAAAAAAAAAAAAAAAAAAAAAAAAAAAAAACTATATTGAGAAGACTTTGTTTTTTGTTTAGTTTGGCTTATTTATTTATTTTGCTGATTTATTTATTTATTTTATTTGTTAATGTATAATTTTTCCTTTTAAATATTTTAAGATAGAACTGAAAATTTTATTATTTTTATTATTATTTAAATAAAAAATAAAAAATAAACTATATCAAATGATCTATCAAAAGCACCATGCACTAATAATATATAACATCTACTTCTTAAGAGCATCAAATTGATAATTGAATTATCACAATTACGTTTCTCACTGTTTATGGAATTTCGTAGGGAAGAAATTGCATAATTGCATTATTTATCCGCATAAATATGGAAATATATAGATGATGTCACATTGTCACTATCGTGTATATCTTATTCTTGGTTCAATGGCAAAGCCAAGATTTTTTCCTAAGAGGGGCGAAGCTAAACATAATAAAATTTTTAAGGAGAAGAAAACTTTTACGATAAAAAAGTTGTATCGAAGGTTCTTTTATGGTACTAAAATCATTAATAATTGATTCTAAATTAAACTTTTTAGCAATTTTTTTTCTATATTCATATTAAAAAATCACTCAAAATCTCATGTTTGATAATTAAGAAAAAAATATATATTTGCTTAAGTTCACATCTTGGAGCCTTTCTAAGGTGTTCAATATCAAAAGTTTTAGCATTAGGGGTAGAGGATTGAATTGTAATTTTTAAATCTTGAAAATTTTATTCTCCTAAAATTAATATGCATAAATTGTGGGTGTTTATTTCACAAATTATTCACACTTTAGCAGAAGCCAAGTGAAGTGGACAATGTTTATGGAGGTCATCCATAGCCAACTGTGGTTTTAGAGTTAGAAGAGCTCCAGTAAAATCAACGTGGTCAAGCAAAGCTGATATGTGTAATGGAGTTTCATTGAAAGGGGTCAATGAAATTTTATCAAGGATGTGAGGATCTTTCTGGATCAATCTGTGCAACGTGACCGTACACCCTTTCTCTGATGCGTCATGGAGTTCTGTTATATTTTCATCTTCCATCCTTATTTCCATTTTTCTCTCCAAATATTTTGTGACTATAGTCTGCCTATAGTAGAAGTATTCTATAAATATATGTAACTAGTCCTAACTGGGATATTCTTATCCATTACAACCCCACCACGGAAAAAACTTTGGTATTCAGTATTGTCCTCCACCACAATTTGTTTTCAATATATGGGAGGAGGCATCAGTGAAATTTGTACTAATTAAGCTTCCTAGCAAGACAAGATGTCGGTCGCACTACAAGAAAAACGAGCTATTGCGGCGGGTGCGAAAACTGCCGCTATAAGTCGCCTATTGCGGCGCATTTTTGGCCCGCCGCTGTACATGAGATCTATTGCGGCGTTCTATATGCCCGCCGCAATAGTTCTAGTATTTTGCGGCGTACTACAGCGGCGGGCCAACGACCCGCCGCAATAGACCTGTTTTAGCGGCGTATAGCTTAGATATAGCGGCGCGTCAATGACCCGCCGCAATATGTACTCCTTTTTGCGGCGGGTTGGACCGCCGCAATAGGCCTTTAAATTTTACAGCCCCAAAATTTTCCTCTATTTTTTTCGCCTTCCTACTTAAATATCAAATGGTAAATTACACCCGATTGGCATGAAAATTGGCATGCATGTTAAAAACATATAGAACATGTAATCCAATGGTTGGATTTTCAAAATCTGAATTCAATAATAAGTTATTGGTTAATGTAACATTTTTTAGAGTTACATCAAGTGTAACTTAAACCTAACTCTATATTTCTTAATTCAATGTGAATTTTGACAAATCTACCATTAGATTACATTATCTTCATATATTTTTCATGCTTACAAAATTTTAAAGTAATTAAAGATTGATAGTCATGTCATCAATCAATAGTTTAAATTCAAGTTTTCGTAGTTTAAAATAACGCATTAAGGATGAGTTTAAAGATCAAATTATAAATTACATCTGATTGGCATGAAAATTGGCATGCAAGTTAAGAACATATAAAAAATGTAATCCAACGGTTGGATTTTCAAAATGTGAATTCAAGAATAAGTTATTGGGTGGTGTAACATTTTTTAGAGTTACATCAGGTGTAACATGAACCCCGCCCTATATTTCTTAATTCGATATGAATTTTGATAAATCTACCGTTAGATTACATTATCTTCATATATTTTTTATGCTTACAAAATTTCAAGGTGATTAAAGATTAATAGTCATGTCATCAATCAATTGTTTAAATTCAAATTTTTGTAGTTTAAAATAATGCATAAAAGATGAGTTTAAAGATCAAGTGGTTAATTACATCCGATTGGCATGAAAATTGGCATGCATGTTAAGAACATATAAAACATGTAATCCAACGGTTGGATTTTCAAAATATGAATTCAATAATAAGTTATTGGTTGGTATAATATTGTTTAGAGTTACATCAAGTGTAACTTGAACCCAACTCTATATTTCTTAATTCAATGTGAATTTTGGCAAATCAATCGTTAGATTACATTATTTTCATATATTTTTCATGCTTACAAAATTTCAAGGTGATCAAAGATTAATAACCATGTCATCAATCAATTGTTTAAATTCAAGTTTTTATAGTTTAAAATAACACATAAAAGATGAGTTTAAATATCAAATTGTAAATTACACCCGATTGGCATGAAAATTGGCATGCATGTTAAGAACATATTAGAAAATGTGATCCAACGGTTGGATTTTCAAAATATGAATTCAACAATAAGTTATTGGTTGGTGTAACATTTTTTATAGTTACATCAAGTGTAACTTGAACCCAACCCTATATTTCTTAATTCGATGTGAATTTTGACAAATCTACCGTTAGATTACATTATCTTCATATATTTTTCATGGTTACAAAATTTTAAGGTGATCAAAGATTAATAGCCATGTCATCAAACAATTATTTAAATTTAAGTTTTTATAGTTTAAAATAACGAATAAAATATGAGTTTAAAGATCAAATGGTAAATTACACCCGATTGACATGAAAATTGGCATGCATGTTAAGAACATATAAAACTTGTAATCCAACAGTTGGATTTTCAAAATATGAATTCAATAATAAGTTATTATTTGGTGTAATATTTTTTAGAGTTATATCAAGTGCAACTTGAACCCAACCCTATATTTCTTAATTCAATGTGAATTTTGACAAATCTACTGTTAGATTACATTATCTTTATATATTTTTCATGCTTACAAAATTTCAAGGTGATCAAAGATTAATAACCATGTCATCAATCAATTGTTTAAATTCAAGTTTTTGTAGTTTAAAATAACACATAAAAGATGAGTTTAAAGATCAAACTGTAAATTACGTCCGATTGGAATGAAAATTGGTATACATGTTAGGAACATATAGATCATGTAATCCAACGGTTGAATTTTCAAAATATGAATTCAACAATAAGTTATTAGTTGGTGTAACATTTTTTAGAGTTACATCAAGTGTAACTTGAACTCAACCCTATATTTCTTAATTCAATGTGAATTTTGACAAATCTACCGTTAGATTACATTATCTTCATATATTTTTCATGCTTACAAAATTTCAAGATGATCAAAGATTAATAGCCATGTCATCAATCAATTGTTTAAATTCAAGTTTTTGTAGTTTAAAATAATGCATAAAAGATGAGTTTAAAGATAAAATGGTAAATTACATTCGATTGGCATGAAAGTTGGCATGCATCTTAAGAACATATAGAAAATGTGATCATTTTAATTTTTTAAACTAAATAGTGTGAGATTTTTCATAAGAGTCTCTCTCTCTTTTTTCCTTAATCTAAAGTGAGTCTTTCTTCTTCTTCTTCTTCTTCTTTTTATTTTTTTTATTTTTTTTTTATATATATTTTTTAAACTTAAAGTGAGTCCTTTAAAAAAAAAAGAAAAAAGAAAAAATTCTAAAGTGTGGTCTTTTAAAAGCCTTAATAGTGAGAGTGTTCTAATAGGAGTCTTTTTTTTTTTCCTTTTACGCGAGTCTTTCTTTTTTCTTTTTCTTTGTATTGAAACCTAAAGTGATTATATATATATATAAATCTAATCTGAGGCCTAATTAAAAAAAAATATAATTATTGTTTTAATATTAATTCTAAAGTTAGTAAAAAATTTCAGTTTTATTAATTATATTATATATAGATAATAATAATGAACAACTAAAACATATGTTGCCTTAGTGGTTAGCACGCGTGCCATGCATATATTTCAAGGTCCAGTTCAGGGTTCTAACCTCCATGACAGCCTTTTATTTTTTCTTTTTTTCCTTTTCATTTTAAATTTACTATTATCAAAACTACGTCGTTTTAGTTCTATTTAAAACTAAACATAAAAAACCCTACACATCTATTTCTCATTCAGCCGCCCTCCTCATTCCCCATCCCCTCTCTCCCTCTTCACTCATCTCTTTCTAGGTTTGTTTTCTTGAAAACTATTGATGCTGCTGCCTTTGCTGCTGCCGTCTCTCCGGCAAGATCTGACCCCGGATTGTTCTCGTCAATCTTGTATGCTTGCCGCGAGGTTGTCATGTCCTCCGGCCGTTGCCAGCAATAGTGGTCAGTGTCACCATCACCACTATTGCTCAATGCCCGATTTCGATCTCCCCTAACCCACCTCGCCAGGTACGCTTTCTCTTTTTCTTTCTTTTCAATTTCACATTTCCTTGATTTTTGGGGATTTTGTGGGGTTTAGAGAATTTTGTGCTTGATCTTGGCTGATTTTTGTTTTTGGGTATTTCCTTTTTTTCCTTTACTTTTACTTTTACTTTTTTTATGTAAATTGCTGCAAAGGGTTAGTGGTATTTTGTTGTTGAGGCTATTAAGTTTTTATTTTTTTAATAATTGGAGAATCGTATTTTGTTGTATTTGGTTGACTTTTGAATGTTAAGTATCCTTCTCTGATAAAAAATCTGATTAGAGAAGGAAATGAAATGAATTTAGGCATTATTCAAAGTCCCTGATTTTGACTAATAACCTAGTATTAACAAAAAAAAGGAAAAAGAAATCAAAATAAAAAATTGTTGCTAAATGCTTGTTGCTAAATTTGAAACGAGTTTTGAATCCAATAATTTTGTTGCATATAATTAATATATAGTTATTTGGAATTATGCAAATGTAGTAGATACCTCTGCCCATAACACATTTGGACTAGTGTGTGCCTTAATAAAATAATCAGTGCCCCACTTGATAGCTTCCATGGCATGCTCCAATTCACCAGTAGCAGCAATTTGTTGCTGGTATTCAATGACACCCCATGAAAGCATTGTCACAGTGAATGCCATTGGTAGCCCAAACTTTACATGGTCACCAGCATCATAATATCCCCCTTCTAGGTCCACCAATACACAAAACTCAAAGATATAGTACTTTCAATATTGTCACATAATTTGAACACAAGAATATTGTAATGCAACATTTTTGGACAAGTAGGTCTTGAGAGTTGATCGAGTTTGGTACTAACTCCTTGTTCAAGGCCATCAGTGAGGCCAGAGTGGTCATGCCAAGTGACCCTTTGGTTGTACGGCAACTGCCCATTGATATTGCACCCATTGAAATTTTAAAGAGGACCATATTTTTGGAATATCCCAAAATGGAATAGATGACTAACAATAATGGATGGAGGAGTAATTTGTTTGATAATTTTTTATCTTACTAATTTGATTCCATTGTTTAGTGTTTCTTCTTAGGCGACTGATTTGCACATGGAGATCCACAAGCATGGTCTTGTTCAACAGACTCTGGGTGGTGGGCCATCTGCTTCTTGTAATGAAAAGGTTAGATTATCGAATTATTACTTTACTGTTATTTGCTAAATATTATTTTGAAGGAGTAGCACTTTATCTAAGAAGCTTCTATAATCTGTGATGCAAAGAACAATTGTGCCTAAAATAAAAGTAAGACTTTAAAAAGCAGTGTATAAGAAAGTTTTTAATTTAAAAAAAAAAAAAAAAAACTTAATTATAAGCTTAATCAAACAAGCTCTTAAACAACTATTATTGACCTTGAAAAAGAAAGCAAAATACCAGCTAGCATGTTATAATTCTTTATCTTTGGATAGTCACTATAAATTTTTGCAGTCTGTTTCTTTGATCTGAACTTGCTGTTTGTTTAAAATTTTCCTTTGTGAGTGACATAGAAATAATTGCTTAAGCTGTCTTATTGAAGTTATTAAATGTATGGGCAAAAAAATTTTAAAATTCTTGTGGCAGATATTATATGAGGCAAACAATATTCTACGTTGCATTGATACATAGTTAGTCACACACACACAAAAAGAAAAAAAGAGATAATGGTGGAGTACATGTCTCTCTTGTGTAAATTTATCACAAGGCTGTGTGCTCATAATTGTGCAGAGTCTTAAGGTCAATGGTGTGTTCATTTCAGTTTGAAGTTTGATCTTTTTTTTTTATAAACAATTTTATTTTATGTGATCTAATAATCTAAACAATTCTACAATGTTTTTTGATGTCTCCAGCTGTTAAATATATTCTAGTGAATTTTTCAATATGTTCTTACAATATATGAAGTAACATTTCAACTGCTTATAGAGTACTTTATAGCGGTAGACTTGTCTTTGACAACTATGTAACACAACACAAGTCTCCCATCTACTTCTTTCTTAAATTTCTTTTCCTTTGAATTGGAGGCAAAGCTTTTTATTTTTTATTTTGCTTATTTTATTTCTTCTTTTAAACAATTTTTCCCATGGTTGATGTTCTCTGTGTTTTGGAGTTATTAGGTTCTTTTTTAGACGTGTTGTTTGTTTGTGGTTTCTTATATATATTTAATATTCTCTTGCTGAAATCCAAATTTGCAGATCTCAACTCTCGGTCGTTTTATTTATTTATTATGCTTACTTTCTTTTTCTTTTCTTTTTTTTTTTTTTTTTATGGGTATTCTTACTTTCTTTTTTGTTTATTGCTCAAAGCATTTCTCACAACTTTGTCACTATGTAGTCTGGATGGTGACCTCATTGTTTTGGGAGTTTGCACTTCTTGCCTTGTTTGCTTTCATTTTCATGCTAGATATACACTACCTTTTGTGATGCACTTGGGGTTTGCCCATAACCCCTATTATTTATCAATTTATGATTTCTATCCATTGTCAGTTAATTCGATAACAATTATAACAAAAAAGTCATACATAGCTGAAAAAAGTTAAGGAACAAGAAAAAAGTATAAATTGAGATATCAATTGGAAGTTTAAATTTGGTACTGGTTTTAAGATTTTGCAATACATGATGGTATTTTATTGAACCACTTAGGAGTGTGGAAGGGCAGCCCTTAGGAAACTTGTTACTGATAATAGTTGATGCGTTCTTTTAATTAGAATAATAGTT